>CAMTDV010000017.1:24304401-24307576 GCA_947069175.1 Scalesia atractyloides | reverse complement strand
TGGTAATGGGCACAAAAAATTATTCGGGGAAATGGCCAGCCCGGGGTCTTTCTCAAGAACAATAGAAAAGGGCCCCAAAATACCACTTGGATCGGAAAAACCAAACGCGATGCTCACGTTTCGAAGCCTCCCATGATTTGGGGGATCTCTCAAAAGTTTTAGTGCGCATTCGGTCAACCTCCATCACTTCCTTGGCTGAGTGGTGTATTTCCACGGTGCCTTTTTTTTTCCAATTATGAAGCAGGGCTAACGACCCGACTCAAATTGGGACCTAGTGCCCAGGGGGTTTGGCCGTAGTGGGCCAAGAAATTTTGAATGGTAAATGGGGGGGGGCTTCCAGGAATACAATAACCTTGGGTTTTTTCAGCTTTGGCGAGCATCTGGAATAACTAGCGAATTACAACTCTATTTTTCCGCAATTGGTGCATTGATCTTTGCAGCGTTAATGCTTTTTGCTGGTTGGTTTCATTATCAAAAGCTGCTCCAAAATTGGCTTGGTTTCAAGATGTAGAATCTATGTTGAATCACCATTTAGGGGGGCTACTGGTACTTGGGGTCTCTCTCTTGGCGGGGCATCAAGTACATTTTATCTTTACATTAACCAATTTCTAAACGCTGGAGTAGATCCTAAAAAAATACCACTTCCTCATGAATTTATCTTGAATGGGGAATTTTTTGGCTCAACTTTATCCCATTTTTGCCGGGGAGCAACCCCTTTTTTTCACCTTGAATTGGTCAAAATATGCTGACTTTCTTACTTTTCGTGGAGGATTAGACCCCGTAACTGGAGGCCCTATGGCTAACGATACTGCAACACCATCATTTAGCTATTGCAATTCTTTTTCTTATAGCGGGTCACATGTATAGGACCAACTGGGGCATTGGTCATGGTCTAAAAGATTTTTTTAGAACTCATAAAGGTCCATTTACGGGCCAGGGCCATAAAGGCCTATATGAGATCCTAACAACGTCGTGGCATGCTCAATTATCTCTTAACCTAGCTATTTTTAGGCTCTTTAACCATTTTGTAGCTCACCATATTTTATGCCATGCCCCCTTATCCATATCTAGCTACTGACTATGGTACACAACTATCATTGTTCACACATCATATGTGGATTGGTGGATTTCTCATAGTTGGTGTGCGGCCCCATGCAGCCATTTTTATGGTAAGAGACTACGATCCAACTACTCGATACAACGATCTTTAGATCGTGTTCTTAGGCATCGCGATGCAATTCATATCACATCTCAACTGGGCATGTATATTTCTAGGCTTTCACAGTTTTGGTTTGTATATTCTAATGTTTACCATGAGCGCTTTAGGGCGCCCTCAAGATATGTTTTAGATACCGCTATCCAATTACAACCCGTCTTTGCTCAATGGATACAAAACACCCACGCTTTTGCACCTGGTGCAACGGCTCCTGGTGCAGCAGCAAGCACCATTTTAATTTTGGGGGGCGGATTTAGGTTTTTTAAAGGGAAACTTGGCCCTAATCAAAACGAAATTCAATTAAATTAAAAATAAAACAAAGGAAAGGATAGTGATTGCTATATCATTTTGGATATCTTTTTTTATACTATGTTTTTTTATTTCCTTCTTTTTTTGCTCTATAAATTTCGTATCAAATTTATCATTGCTTTTATAGAATCTTTTTCTAAAAGGAAACCTTACTTTTGGGAAAATCCTAAAAAAAAAGAAAAATGATGGCTTTAACCTGCAACCTGCAACCCGGGGTGGTTTTCATTCGAACTCGAAAAACCAAGTAAAAAAAAAGGGAAAACGAAGGTTCTGTATTTCGACTTACTTAGTCAAACTTATCAAATTTTGGGAAATTCAATACATCTATTGATTTGCAAAAATTTCCTTTTTCTACTTTTTCTTTATTTATTCTCCATCTAAACTAAAAATTTTAGTAGATAAACCCTATGCAGTGGCCAATCCAACACAAGTCCCTTTTTTTTTTTTTTTACTATTATTTCAATTTGTTCTTGTATTTTTTCCATCGTATTTTTTTATTAACCTTTATATGACAATATTGTATCGAACAAATATAATTCATCGTGATTAAGCAGCTCTATTTGTTTCCGTTCCAAAGGGTTTTTTTTTTAAACCCCCTTGATTCAAATGATGGGGTTCGTTGAGTAGCCCTTGCTCCTCGGATTTTGATTGAAAAGTGGATAACATAGAATAGGGATGGTCCAGCATTTTTTTTAAAATTTAAATTTTTTTATTTTTTTATTTTTTTTTGATCGGGAATTCTTTCTTTTTTCATCTGATTTAGTCCCCTTTTTTGTTCCAAATATATTAGAAAAATTTTTTTATATCTTTTTTTTTTTTCGTAGAGTAAAATTAATGCTTTGATTTAATCCCTTTTTTTTTTAATCTGATTGTATCTACATACCTTTTTTTTTTTTTGGGTTGCTAACTCACCCGGTAGAGTACTCGGCTTTTAAGTGCGGCTAGGATCTTTTACACATTTTGATGAAGCGAGGGATTCGCCATACCATCGTAAAGTTTGGAAGACCACGACTGATCCAAAGGGGAATGAAATGGAAAAAATAGCATGTCGTATCAATTAAGAGTTTGAGAAATATTTTATTCTTTCCGGCTCGATACAAAGCCTTCATTTAAAATTTAAATTATTTAAAGGGAGCAAATCGATTTAATTTCAAGTTGGATCGAATTAAAAAAATGGAATAGGGCCCCATGGCTTCATTTTATTTTCATTTTGATTATAGGAAAGAACAAAGCAACGAGCTTCCGTTCTTAATTTGGGAAAAAAATTTCCCGTCTAAAATTGACGTTAAAAAAAAAAAATTAGTGCCCAACACGGGAAAGGCATTCTCCCGGAATGTATTCTTTGATTTTAATGAATCCTAAATATACCACTCTCCATTCCAAAATGGAGAATATGGTGTATAAGAAACAGTAAAATTTGATAAAACATTTCCAAAATCAAAAGAGCGATTGGGGTTTAAAAAAGTAAAGGATTTCTAATCATCTTGCTATCCTATAATGAAAACGAAACATAAAATACTTAATTTTAAAGGGAAAAAGAGAGGATAGAAAAAAATTTTGTTTATAAGTTTTATTCTGACCGAGGTATCTAAATTTGGTTTTGAAATATAATTTCCTTGTTTTGACTGTATAGCACGATGTATCATTTAG